>JAECUM010093349.1:0-37517 GCA_016617855.1 Megalonaias nervosa
AAAAATCTAAATCACACACACACACACACACACACACACACACACACACACACTCATTCCACCTCTAGTCATCAAATTTGTGTATACCTGACCTATTTGTAATGCCTAAGTGATTTTTATCATGATTCTAAGAAGTAAACAAGATGTGTGCTTGAAGATGTTCAAGACATTACCTTATTTATACTTAGTGCATCTCTCCATCAGAATGATTAATGTTCCTGAACATCCAGGATTAAAACAATTCATTCTGAACATTCTGTACTTTGGACTTGTGGGTAGAACATTTAGGATTATTTGGGATTTAATAAGCAACAATGTAAGTGTCTGTCGAATCTTCGCTTTGTATATTGGCAAATTCATTATTTCTTGATTTTATTAAACTTTCTGGTTTTGCTTTTTTTCTGTGACATAGTTTAAGACCATTGACTCGTAACGATCAAATGCATTTTGATTTATTGTTTTGCTTAGAGGTGTCTTCTTAAAAATATTGTACCTTTAATTCTTGTATAATTTCTCTGATCTCTTATTACAGCTTTGTTTTTAAAAGATGTTTTATAAATACAACTGTCACCAGTGCTATATACACACATAGACATTTTTCCTTCTCTATTATCATCATTTATTTCCACAGAACACCGACTACGGAAACAAATCTCGATCCAAACTTTCAGTTTTACAACCCCCATACAAACCCATTCAACCGAAGCTCACAATAAACTTGGAAATTTATTTGATCTGCTAAATTCCAAATGCTATATGTAATGTATATTATATTTTTTCTTTTTTTCTTGAATTATTTTTTAAACAAAGTCAAAACTGTTTTTGATGTCGTTTAACCATATGCTGTGAAGTTTGTTTTATTTCATTAAATCATACTCCGAGATCTTGTAAGTTTATTAAATTGGCCAACTCTTGTGCAATTGTTTTCATATATTTTGTATCATATATAATTTTTGTAAATTAAATAACTGGCATATCTCAGGCGAAATTGTAAGTTATTATAATTTGCGTAAGTTACTGTAAATTAGTTAGCAATGATATTTTGTGGAGGGTCTGTCTGTCTCTTTCTTAATTATGCAGAGGGCAAGCATTTGTAAATTGATCATGTTACCCACACTCGTATGCATTGTCTGTATTTTATTATCACTTAGATCAAGTTTCTGGAAGCTAGTTAACGTTGACATCATAGGTGGTATTTTCTCCCATTTCAGTACTACTAAGGTCAAATACCTGTAATCTACCTGTCAGGTGGTGCTGTATCTATTTTATTCTCACTTTAGTAATATTTTGCAGATTAGTTAGTATCGCTATTTTAATTGGTATTTGGTATAAATTTTCACTATGCAGTACTAGCTTGGTTGCATTATATATTTCACAAATACTTAGGTTTAAATTTAAAAAATTATCTTTGAGATGTGTAATTTTATCTGACCTTTTACTCCATTTTATAATAATCCATATTCGATATTTCTTTAAATATGTATAAATGACTGAAATCTTGAACTGAAATAGCTTATAGAAGAAAACGCAATATATTTATTATTACGAAAGAAATGGAAATGTTATCTACTTATAACATAAAATGAATATTTAAACATATTTTGAGTTTCGAAACTGTTTAAAACAATTTATGTCACCAGAATGCTTGGGTGCAGTGGCAAACATATATATCGAAATCGTTAGCCAAATGTGTGATCTTGGAAGCAAAACCAAAGTAAAACCAAAGAACGTCTTACATCTGTGGAAGCAAGACAAAAAGAAATGGAAGCAAGAATGTTGGCTGGGGAAGACAAACGAAACGTTAAACAGAGTAACTATGTTCGCAAAGAACCAAACAGTCTAGGTAACGCTGCAAGGCTAACATAAAAAGTCCCGATTTCAAAGAAATCGTGGCAAATCTAAAACGATAGCTAAGGTGACATCCTTAAAGGCAAAGCAAAAACTAATAATTGAAGCCAGTTGGCAAACAAGAGTAGGAAATTAATATATATATATATATATATCATATAAAGAGTCTAATACAAACCTCAAAAGTAACAAGATATATAATCCTTTTCATGTCGCAACAGAGAGAATATGCAAACCTGGTGTTAGCTGGTGCGAAGTAAACCAAAAAGTTTACCTAATCAAGATGAAATGACAGAGTATTCGGGTGCATCTGGCTTTAATCGTGCCTGATAAACAGATCGCAGATGTATCTATTTCTTAATCCATGCAATCTCCAAGAACATAAGTCGTCAAACCGACCACAAAAACAGAAGAAAAATAAAATCAGATGTCAAAATAACCACAATACCCAACCACAGAAAGCCGCACCATCTCCAAGAAAATCAGATGTTATACCGACCACAAAACCCGTCCAGAGAAACCTATGCCATCTCAGAAAAATCAGATATAAAACCGACCCAATAAACTGAATCATCGGAAGAAAAATTAAATAGACATCAACCAAAACCAAATTTCATATGGGCTTCATACAACAAAATGTGTTTTGATGAAGAAAATAATTCCATCTTTGTTAAATAATTCTGAGTGTACGGTTGACAACAGATACGTATATCATGATCATTTGAATAAATTCTTATCCCAGATGAAATAAAATTGCAAAACTTCTGAAAAAAAGAAATAATTGCAAACAATAGAATGCAATTTAGTATTCTGAACAGAGTTCAAGACAATCATTGATACAACTGGTGTGTTTGGCGACATAGATGAAAACACTCAAGTCTATTTTCGAGGTCGAACGATACTTGAGGATAATGTAAATGATGTTATTATAGCTATTCTAACTGCTTTTGCGAAAATAAAGAGACAAGAAAATGTATTCGGAAACAAAAAACGCGGTTGGCAAATGCGGGAAGTTGTTGCTGCTTATATGAGCATTTAACTATGGAAACCATTTTCGAGATAGTTTTATTCTTCTTACAGAAGAAATAGCATCCTAAAAGGTGTACAAATGTCCAAAATAATGATAATACATATTTTCAGTTGGCCTTTTTGTCAGCTTTATTTATTGCCGATAATGATGCTTATCGAAGACATTAAACACAATGACCATGTTGACAAGTTAAACAGTTTGATGATATTATGTTCACTGTTTCATTAAATAACAAATTAGTCAGTGTTTGTTAAATGGGATCTTTATTTTCAAAAAGAATTAGAAGGGAAAGAGAAAAGTTCTACGGATCAATTATCAATATCAAATGGTAAACGAAAGCATTGTGTGTGGATCAGAAGCATCTCACGATCTGTGTATGGCAGTAGCAAATATAAAATTAAAAGCATCTATGCAGAAGATGTCTTCACGTTTTAGCAGAGAAAAAAATTTGATAAACCATATATTAGATTTCAAAGGTATAGAATTAAAGTGTCAGCTAGCTGTGCTACCCAGGAAGGCAGAAAATAGCCAAAAATTTAAACTTTTCAAGATGAGATGAAGAAACTGTATGTTATACATTTGACTTTGAAATAGCTAATGAAAAAGCCAACACTAGTAAGAGGGACAGTATATGACTGATTGCCGAACTGCCATCTTGTGAATATGCTTATAGTATAGAGCGATCTGATGGAATATTCATAAATAAGATATTTTACCGTGGACAAAATGCTGCGGAAAATGGCTGATGGGGATAATCTGCATTAAATCAACAGATGACTATAAAAGGGGCCACTGCTACAGTACTGGTATATATATATATATATATATATATATATATATATATATATATATATATATATATATATATATATATGTATATATATACAGCAAGTATGTTGGCTATTACATAAGCACATGCTATATATATATATATTATAACAAATAAGAGTTTTATTCATCATACCTATAAGTGAGATAACAGACCAGGACCTCGTTCATACACAAAATATATGGTCAAAACGAAATATGAACGGTATGGTTGTCACAACCCCTCTACAATATTAGAGCTAATAAGACAGAAAGGTGAACATTAAAATTTTGAATAACTCACGAGCCCTCAGTCAGCAATACCGACAACCTAAATACATGAAAACTCAAAGTAAAATATATAACAATTTAATTAATATTAATAATAAATAAATTATTCAAGCAATTTCTGGATATAATTCTTACAGTTGCACTTCACTTATAAACCAATACATTAATTTGGTCTGTTTACCAATGCCTTCTTTATTTCATCATATGAGAGCTAATGTCACTAATGTGAGAGAGTCTCCTTCCAGTGAGAAGTTCCTTGCACTCATCTGTATCAGTTCTCCTTTTCTCCCTTCTCCTTATCTCCAGCCCTCTTCATGTGCTACTCTTTGTACTCCGCTACTCTTTGTACTATTCTCGTACTTCCACTTTCCTCCTTGAGAGTGATCTTTTCCCTAGAATACTTTTTGATAATTCCGTGTATTCTCCGCTCTTCGCAAAAGGTCAGGAACTACTGATTAATTTTACCCAGGTATGGCTAGATGTTTCATTGTCCACTTGTCTGTCTGAGACATTAGTTCCTCCTACTGGTAGGTTTTTAAATTTCTCTAATTCCGATTGGCTGGTAGGCCTTATGGAGAAGTGAGACATAGGGCTAATATTGAATTCGTCAGGATTTCGAAAACAAAGAAAATCAAAGTAATCACATGAGATCCGAAGTTTTTATCAAGACAAATATTTGAGGAAGATTTGGTAGCAACGCTAATTGAAATTAGAACTAATGCCAACATAAATAACCGTGCATAGCTGATCTAACTTCTTGAAGTATGAATTTTATTAAAAACATCTTATAAAGGAACATGGCGAAAATATGAATTTGTTATACACAGACAAAGATAGCCTGTTAATAGAACTTAAAATGGAAAATATTTACGATGACATGAAAAATACAGTAGCTAGGACTATGAAATGAATGATTATCGAAGTATGATCAGTTTTCATTGCTGTAAATAAAAGGAAATAGAGAGATTCAAAGATGTGTGCAATGGGAGACCATTGAAAGAAGTTGTTGGATTCAGACCTAAATTGCACCCTCTTTCGACTGATGATAATCAATATGAATAAAACTGGAAGTATTTTATGACCGATTCCAAAAAAAAAAAGATTTACATCCTGCACTTTAAAGAAATATGTATTTGAAAAAGAAGAAATCAAGGATGTGATGCATTACAGAAAGAACAAAATCCACCTCATGGTATTACGCGAGATAGCTAAAACAAGAATCAGCATACGTGACTCATACAAGGAATTGTAGCCTTCCTGATGGAGTCCATACTCTTGCTTTCCGGCATTGTTCAATAAGATGGTAATCATTAAGGAAGAACGTTTATCCTTGAAGTAACTCATGCTCAGAAAGCATTCTTGATCCTAAGAAAAGCCCCCAACCCCTCCAAAGCATATTCATTTATGACCTCAAAATGCCACTAAAACACACATTCTACACAACAAGAACACTACAAATGTTGCCAAGCCCACCTCGTAAACGCATATATTGCCTTTAGCCTCTGCAACGCACAAATACCATCAAACGCATGGCCTAAAAGCGTATTCTCTCTGGGCACCTAAAACACTATAAACAACGCTGACGCACGTCCTGAAAACATATTCATCCGCTAGTCTCTAAAACGCATCAAGACATCAAAGCAAGTACTAAAAACATATTCATCCGCGAGTCTCTAAACGCATAAAGACAACAAAAGCATGTCCTAAAAACATATTCATTCTAGGGCGCCTGAAACGCAACAAATAATGCGGGCGCACGTCCTAAAACTATGTTGGTATTCTGAAACACTGTCAAGACCATATTATTAAAAATTATACATCCTTTATACCCTCCCGAAGCACCATTAAATAAGCCCATGCCGAAAAACTACTCCTGCAACGGTCGCTGTCATCAAAGCGATGTTCAATTAAACATCCTTTTAATTTTTCAGTTTAACTTTAGATGAAACGTATTGCAGAAAGTATGTTTAGCAACAAATTTATATAAAGACTGTCGACTGGACACGGTTCTTCCAGAGCGTGTCACAGAATGTCAATTGGACACGGTTCTATTAAAGCGTGCCACAGAGTGTCAACTAGACAGGGTTCTATAAAAGCGCCCTTTATCGGTAACACATTTTATGAAGCATTTTACCAGACCACGGTCTGATTGAGATCTCACAGAACCACACGAGAGTTGGGTTGAACGAGACACCGTACCTTGTCCGTACGGTATGTGTTGCTACATTTCTTATGCTGTAAAAGACGTTTTAAGTACCTCTTGAGCCACTTGTTCTCTTGGCTGATGATGTATGGTACAATATCATTAGATACTTAAGATATCCTCTTTCTTCTTTCTTGACAAAAAATATATAAGAACTTTTAGATGATGGATAATTAGCTCTCCTGCCTGAAGGATTTGATTTAGATTAAGTACAACAAATGAACAGTAGTTGATGTAACAACTAATATAGGAGTTAAGGTATTTAACATTTGTTTTATTGAACTTATCAGCATTCATGTATTCTTCTTTCGCCAGTACAGCATATAATGCTTTGTCTCAAATATTTATTAATTCAAGATGATGCGCTCATCTGTGAAGTATCCGTAAACAGACACCAGTTGTGATGGAAGAGAGTAACAAATATTCTATAGGATTCACTGAATTACTAGCATCATTTATCACGACTGGTGCTGATCATTTAAAGCAAGGTCAAGGTTTCAATATCCAGCTGGCGTGGAAAATGGTGTAATGAATATAAACATGTTTGTATTTCAGGACATTGCCCTAACATCTGCATTAGCGTTACCTTTTCAATCTGCACATTGTGTTTGAATGCATGTACGTCAATGTAGAAAGATAAATAAAGACTTTGCGTGCATTAGCTTTCCCATAAAATGTGTGAATTTATTGCAGTGTCAACGGAATGGGATAGACTTATTATCCTATTTCCAGAACGAATATAGCTCCCCTACAACGAATGGAGTAGGTCTATCGCTAGAACAGATACAGCTCCCCTAAAAACGAATGGGATAGACCTATCGCCAGAACGGATACAGCTCCCCCAATTAACGAATGGAGTAGGTCTATCGCAAGAGCGGAGATAATTCCAACTTCTTTTTATATTACATTTTATATTGAATCACATTTCTTTTAATAAAGTTACTTCATACAGCTTATCCTAAATTCCTAAATGTCCTCAGAGAATGGAACTCTGACGCACATTTCTCCTCCAGCTAGTGTCTGTGCTCTAGCTCGCCGTTTCACAATGTTCGCTCATGGGCAAAGCTGCTTGCAACAGAGAACCAGTCTGGAAATCCCCAAAAATATGCTCTCGTCTTGCGAGAATACAGAGTGATGGGCGAGTTTTATTTCGTCACAGTTAGGTGATAGATATTGAAGTTATGATTATTACAATGTTGGTTGGATGGCTTTAAGGACACTTTTAATACATTATTGGCTATATCATGCCAGTTAAATGGGAGCAAATTGCCTTTCTCAAGGAAACGCCCAGACAGCCCATCCGTGCATGTCTGGACGGGTATCAAACCAACAATGCCTGGACAGTATTGGTCACGGAGTCATTAGGATGCGTGGTATTTTAAAGTGTGACTGGAAACTGGGCATGTTGATGATCCATCAGTTTGAGAAAAGAAAAGACCTGGGTAAGTTTCATGTGGGACTTATAACGAGCAAACAGACTACATGATATATTTAAAAGTTCAAACATTAAAACACATTCTGAACACATTCGACCTTGTCTGTTTAAGTAGAAAGAAAGGAAACTGCAGAAAAACTCCTATAATAAAAACTGCGTGACGTTGTGATTTCCATATTTCTTACTATTTCAGCGCAGTAAGCAGTAAGAGAGACTGACGACATCCGTTTTGCGGATTAATGAGAACAAGCCATTCTCCTCAAAGAAGGTTACTTCCCCACCCAGGAGCGCCCGCAGAATTATTTTCGGAGGGCAGGGGAGGGGGTGGGGCAAACATGAAGTGTTCAGCTATTATGCTGTACAGATGAAGGCCAAAACATGTTTAGAGGCGAAATCGGGGGGGGGGGGAGGGGGGGGGTAGGTTGGCTTGTACTTGTCCCTATGTGCGAGCGCCGATATCTCCACCCCATTACGGTTAAATAACTCCCCTTCCACAATTTTGTAAAAGTAGTGGTTAGGTGCCAGTAAGGTTACAATGTAATATTTTTCAGTCAGTTAAGACTGAATTTAATTTAATCCGTTCTCTTTCGCAGACTGTCTTATATATTTCTAGTGAAGGATGTGGTGATTATCAAGTAGTTATAGTGCAAAAGTTTAAAGATATGTTTTAGATAAGGCGCATTACTTTGATGATGTTAGAGAGTAGGACCATCACAACATCGATGCTATGATTATTTAGCGCACATAAGATAACGCATTCAGTATGGTTCCATGTTCCTCTTTATATATGCCTTTCATCTACGTGCCATGTTAGTGTAATAAAATCGGGACCCGGGAAAGCAGACTGGTCTCAAGCGCTCGCCTTTACCGATCACTGTCATCTTGCCAGTAGCTTCTCGTGAGTCTCTGTTTGTTCCCGGGGTATTCCCGCGTTCATCATCCTGTCTTTCGTTGAGAAATGGCGTAAACCCCAAAACAAAATCAATACAATATCATCCTGTATATTGGGCCTATTGACAAATTGCACGTATAGTACAGATCTTCCGTGAAATCATGGCTATGGCTATTTTACAAGAATGTAGTATGACATTTTTCAAAACGACATTTTAATCTCGCCTTTAGGATTCGACTTGTGAGAGGAAACATACGGAATACACCAATTTACGGTCGGGCGGGGAAGAGAGAAGTTAAACAGATAGAGGTTAATCAGTACACATAACACGTCAATTTGATCTTGCAAACACGTGTTCGACGTTGCTTGGCAAAACGACAAAATTTTCAGGAAGCAAATCAGCTCCAAAAGTATTACAAGAACTAACTAGCAACCTGTTTAAGAGACTGCAAAAGTACCAATTTGTGGGCATGCAGAACTAATTATCGTTTTAAATTTCAAGTTGTTTATAATACGTTATTTGCGGGATACGGCCCATTTCTAAGAAAGATCATCACTGCAGGGGAAACAATCATTTTCGCCTTTTAATTTGTCTCAGATTTTACCAACTGATTCATTTGACTGTTGATTTTTCCTCTTGCATGGTCCACGTCAGGTTGTTTGCACTTTGTATCAGACATAAGATAAACATTACAGTTTATGATGAGAAAAAACACTTGATTAAATAACTGGTGCGGTTATTTTCTTCTTGGAAAACTGCCACGGACCAAGACAAGGTCACAGAGTCCTATGCACTTTTCTAGGTAATAAGATTGTCTTAATTCGATGATGAACATGGCCCTTTTTCTCAAAACATTTTGATCACAAATTCACACTCATCGTGAAAACACCATAATGACCAATGATACATAAAGTATATCTACGTAATGGAATTTTAGCACCTTATCAGAGGTACCAAAGTTAAGACAATTAAACTTTAGGGTTGAAACATTTTCGGTCTTTGAGTTTTAGCTTGAGTTCCGCGCTCAAAACGTTTTGAGAACACAGAGTTAGACCTTGAGAATGAAGGGCCAGACCTTGTTAGTATAGGACGGGGTAGGTCTTGAGGCAGAAAACGACGTTTAAAAATTGTACGATAGCAATATACAGGTAAATTATGAAGAATTGTCTGGAATCAAATACTATACAAATTATCGAGCATATCACGCAGGACATATACTGGAATGATTTTAAATTCTTAAATACCCCATTCTCTCTCTCTCTCTCTCTCTCTCTCTCTCTCTCTCTCTCTCTCTCTCTCTCGTGACATAATTATGCTAAGTGATTTTACGTAGGGGAAGGACTGTACCTAATTTGAAGAACTTTTAGCTCAACCCTTATTGCTTCACCAATATAACAACAAAATACGCTTGAAGTTAACTATGGTATAACAAAATGAATACTGTGTGATATAATAATTTGGTGTACGCACATTTTAAAAAGTGACATTGGCGTTGACAAATCTCCGACCGATGTGCTTGTTTCTGACTGGTTTCAACTGTTTCTGTATATAAAGCCTAAAACAATAAGGTCTTGTACAGTCAATTCAATCGCGTAAACAAACAATAACTTCTTCTGTCAGAATCAGGATACAGTTAGCCCTTCGAACATACGCATCTAACTAACGCTCTTCTCTTCTGTGACTGGAGATAACAAAGGTTTCTCTTTTCCAGTCACAGCGGCAGCTGCAGAGTCACAAAGGATAACTATATTAAGGTCCTATGTCAAACGTTGTTAAGGTGACATATCTGTATTGTAAGTTATTATCTTCACTGAAACTGTGGGATATTATTACAGTAGGTCTAAAGCTTATGCATTGACATACTAGAGGTTCCTGTTTTATCTGTCTCTCCTGCTTACGCAGAAAGCATGTTTACTGAAATAATAATAATAATAATAATAATAATAATATGTGAGAATATATCACATTGATGATGGTATTTCAAAATTACACTGGGTAAGATTAGAGTTATTCCTAAATGATATGGCCTATGGCGCCATCTAATTGTGAGATAAATGACTACTGAACTCCACACGCCGCTGAAAGAAACCGTACTAGACAAAAAGATAGAATAAACTGCTGTTTTGTATGGCTTTAATATAACAGAAAAGGTAATTGCGGAAAGGAGCTTTAGAAACGGAAACTGTGCTAATGTGGGTTTGAAAGAAATAAACTGTCAAATATTAACAACAATAGTAGTTATATTTTATAGTTTGAAACAGCAAACCATGGAAAGTATTTTCAGTGCTTCTTTATCTTCTATATCATTATCCCCAGAAGAGCTGACAGTGTCTTGGCTACATTCAGCACAACACACAAGCATTTTAATAAATTTATAAAACATGAGTGCTATCTTTGAACACAACATGTACAGCCTTGCTGTAAAATATTAGTACCATCTCGCAATTCAATACATGGAAACTTAAAACAACGAGACTACCATAAACGTACTGTCAGTCAGTCGTTAGCTGAGATCTATATTTTATCCGCTGTTGAATCAATCAAGTTTCAGCTGAAATGTATTGCTTATCTGTGTTGTAGCCAAGACGGTTTCATGGTATTGTCTATTTAAAGAACTTGACTTTCCATGCATTGCAACACTTAAGTTTCTGACAACTAAAAGAAATCACAACCCCACAAAATGCTTAATTTATTTATTTATTTATATCTTGTAAAGTTTGTATAAAAAAAAAAAATCATTCACAATAATATTGTACAATAAATTTTTTATTATTATTATTATGAAGAGATGGGTAGGAATGATACAACATGATAAAGTTCTGATCGCATATCGAGGGGAAAGGGTTTCTCGGATATTTAGTGCCCTGGAATTATTCGCTGTTGATTTACAAATATGCTTTGAAATCCAGAGCACAGGTACATATGCAGCATGACATACATACCCTAAAGCCTGATAATGCAAAATGACATACATACCTTGAAGCCTGATAATCCAAAATGACATACATACCCTAAAGCCTGATAATGCAAAATGACATACATATCCTGAAGGCTGATAATGTGACATTACATACATACCCTGAAGGCTGAGAATGTAACACTGTACTAAAAGAATGTTCAGCACATATAACAATGATTATAATATACTCATTTTTTTCTCCGTTAACTTTACATTTTCAGAATCGTGCAATATTTTGCGATACTGAACCCTCGCGCTCAATTCATACTGCATTCACGCGAATAAAGGAACTACTTTCTATTGTAAACAAACAATTTGTTTCTGAATGAACTAAAGCAGACGTTTAGTGGACTGCCACATACCTGGTGCTTTGGCACATTCCACGCTAACTTTTTTGATAGAATGTTTCAGATTTAGGCTAGCTATAGACGCCAGACAGGGCCCTTACAAATAACATGCAAGTTACAAGACATAAACTGTCTTCTTTAGCCGTTAATAAAAATGGCAAAAATATACTCACAGTTTTACATCCTGAATTTCCTCAAAATGTACTTTCTTAGTTCTGCATATCCGAATTACATGAGCCATGTCATGGGTTCTCAAGCTTGATTACACATTTCGAAATTGTACTGTATTTTCGACTATATTCCAAGTGCACTTACATCCTTACTGCACTCAAAATGAAATAAACATTAAATTCCACGGCGTCTTTTCGATAATTGCAATTGAAAGACTTCATATTTTTCCCACATTATGATCTGAATCATTCAATGACAGAACGGAAACACGCATGCCGATGTCAACACACTTCTGCCTCGCTGTTTCAATATGATGTATTTCATGTAGAATTGGAACAGACGCTGAAATCGACGTACTTCATGTAAATAAATCCAGTCCATAATCACGAAATTTCGTCGAATCGACAAAAATACCAAAATGTATTCATTCGAGATCAAATGGAAAAGTTGTTGCAATTCGCATTCATTCACAATATGATTCCAAATTTCAATTTTAAGTAGACCAAAACGCCATTTTCTTTCTTCAAATTTATCTGGGCGGAGTTACGTGCGCATTAATAATGTTGTTGTGTAATGATGAATCTGCGCTTGTGTATTTAGTTTGGAATACGGCATATATTCAGTTACTTTGTTTCTTGTAGTGTATTTTTGTTTATATATTTAAGCCTTGGGTAGAATAAGTAAACGAGCATATAATAAAAAGGTTACTGCATTTGTATGGAAAAATATGAACTCGTTTTGTCGGCTGGATATACTGCACTCCCAAGGTCGTGCAGTATACACATCCGAAAAACTCGTTCATATTTTCCCATACAAATGCAGTAACCTATAATTCTAAAATGAGATTATAGCTTGTTTTATGCATAATGATTGCGCTAGTAGTAGATATAGATGATGATTCTCTCTCAAAGCCTTCCCTACAGCCTTTTTTAGCTCAAAATGATAAGTCTTTTCTAACATTTTTATCAGCAGCCCTTTTCAGCTCAAAATGATGACTTTTCGACAGTCAGTGTAGGGGTGAGGGTTTCTGAGATAGGATTAGATCATCTATTCATACTACTATGGCAGTCTCTCTTATTAGCTAAAATAATATTGTTACAAAATGTCATATTAAACAAATGAAATATATATAATGTATCACTATAATCCAATACGACATGTTGGATTTGGGCAGATGATGTGATGACATTTAATGATAATATGGTAGACATATTATTTGATAATGATATTTCTGCTATCAATCAAACATTAAAAAAATAAAAAATATTTTTACAAAACATATAATCACAACACAAGCCCATATGAACTCCTAGCTTGTTATATAACATGCTAGCAAGTTCAGGGGCATTTTCGAAAGACGACACAGACAGCACAACCCCATGAACTCCTAGCTTGTCACTTGACATGCTAGCAAGTTCAGAGGTTACATATAACTTATCCTAGGACACTAAACAATTTCCCCATGTGATCCCCTAGGTTGTCATCTAACATCCTAGAGGGACCGGAGGAAGTTCGAAATACACGAAACAGACAGCACGGTTTAACCCCATGTGATCCCCTAAGTTGTCGAACAACATCTTAGCAGGGTCAGAGGTTACATATAACTTATCCTAGGACAGCACAGTTTAACCCCGTGAACTCCTAGCTTGTCATGTAACATTCTAGCAAGTTCGGGGGTTACATATAAGGACGGCACAGACGGCACAAACACAGACACATACACACACACAACACAACACAAACATGCAAACATACAAACAACACAAACGTATCCTAGCGGGAAACCTTAAATTACGTCCAACAGATTTCGTACACCCACCCACCAGGCAAACACCTGAGGGTGCAAAAGTGCACCCACCACGTGTTCACATGGTGGGTAAGTGTATTTTGTCTGTTGGACATCGGGAAATTCCTAGGGTCCCCCCCCACTTTAAAAATGACATCCAGCGTCTACCCACCGATTTTGTCCGCAATGGGAATCGAACTCAGGGCGTCAGTACAAGAATCCAAACGTTCTAACAGAGCTATGAAGTTCGGTTATATATATATATATATATATATATATGTTGGAAAAGTTATCATATAGTTATCTAATACAGACAGGCACCTATATCATATAGGAATTAAAAAAAAAATCATAATTATAACCTAGAGTGTGGATTTCTGAATAAAATAACATCTATTGTGAAATACTTCAATTTTCAAATACATTGGAGCGGTCTATACAGTGTGTATATATAGGCCAAGCATTTTATGTTAATTATATGTCTCTATCCATCAGACGCTTGCTACGGACGTTTTCTAGGCTGTACAGAAAAATCATATTTATTGGGACTAGAGTTTAGATTTCTGAATAAAATAACACTACTGTAAAATACTTCAATTTCATAATACATTGGAGCGATCTAGTAATGCCAGCCTTTGCTGCCGTTGCTAGGCGACATACTAAAAAATCAATAACTGTATCAATTGTTCTTTGTTATGCTGTCTCAAGATAACGTGATGTGTACTTAGACATAGCATATTTATAGCACAATTACAATTTTGAATTTTGTGATATTTTCTCGATAGAACTTGGGTTTTATGTTTGTCCGTTTGCCTTCTTCTGGAGGTAAAGTATATTTTTAAATAATTTGACATATACATCTTGATAAAAAAACAATGTTTGTCTTTCATAACAGCAGACAACTCTGTTCTAGGTCATGCTTGACAGAGTTGGTCTATCCTGATTAACTAATACTTTATGCTAACAGAGTTGTCCATATTGATCAAATAATACATATTCCTAGAGGATTTGTCGATCTTGATTAAAATACATTTGAAATAAAAGTGTTTCAAAACTCTACTGATTATACGTTTTATAGCCAAAAAAATAAACCAAATTTTTAATAGTATAAAATCTAAATCACATATGCAATACCAGATAACTTACAAAAGATTTTAGAGTATAGGAAGTAGTATATATAAGGCGAGTTTTGAGACACCTTTATCAAGCCCATCTCGTAAACAAAAATACAGTAATTTTTTAAGGAATTTCATTACCTACCACAAGAATCTCAACGCTAGCTATCAAGTATAGTGTGCTATCATGATTATATAACAAGAATTTAATTCTGCCAGATACCTTACGGCGACTTTCAAACATTTCTTTCATTGCTATTTTATTAAGTAGATATTTACTACCTTTTGCAAAAACCTTTGACCTGTCCAGATCTATAATGATTTTTGTATACTGACCTTGGCTTATTGGATCATGTAAATTTTCATATTTTAATGCAAGTGCATCTCGTAAATTTTCGAGATAATGAAAATATTTGCTATCGTCTGTTCTGATAAGGGAAAGTTTGATTCTGTCAAATTTACTAAAACAAGTACCCGAAATTTCAGCATTAAATTAAAATGATAATTGCTGGTTATGGACCATTATTTTTTTTATTTTGCTATTAACTCCATCGACTAATGTTAAATTTTCAAACATTATTTCTAATGTTTAGACAATATTACTTAAATAATGTCCAAGTGCGAGCGTATTAATTCCGTCTTTACAATATCTTTTATCATCAAAATTACTTAGTCCACGTTTTATAATTGTATTCGTTTCAAGTTTATGATGATTCGTCCTAATGACATTAGTTTTGATAAAACTGATGCTATTGTTTAGAGCTGCTTTGAAATCGTCAAAATTCGTCATCTTTTTCACATATCCGCGAGGGATACCTTTAGTTTTCTTTGTCAGTTTATTGTCATCTAATATGACAGCATACATTTTGCTTCTTAGTCCAACAAACTCTCTCACCGGCACAAACATAAACTCATCTTTCATTTTTCCAATAACTTTCTTGTTCGAATTATCTTGAAATCCACTACATGTTGGATAATCTGATAAATGAAATAGATCTTTATTATTGTAAATGTCCTGATAGACATTTTCACATTTTATATTATAAACTAGCGAGTCTGTATCAGTAAATAGCAACTCCTAATCTGGCCATTGCTTTTTGGTAAAATTGTAGTGAAAATCGTACATCAGCCACTTTGATATATCAAGTACAGCTGCACCAACATAAATTGGCTTATTTAACTTTAAATGTGTCTTTCGTCGTTGTATTGCAGCAAGATTTTCTATAAATATTTTCATACTAACAAAACCATCATCATTAACTAATTTATTTCTACGATTAATGTCATTAACAATCTCAATATTGACTCGTTTACGAATATTCTCCATAGTCTTACCAAACACCGAATTGTTCATTAATTTGAAAAAGTTTTTCTCAAATTCGGTTTTAGCCACGGCACGACGTTTCGTATTTAAGTCAATATAATCTGCCATCCACCGCAACTGATTAAACTTTAACACGCGATGGACTTTTCTCAGAATTAGTCCAGCATCTACTGCTTGCTTTAAATTTTTGTAATGCATAACGTAATTTCTTTTATCTAACAAATTTGGAACTAGCTTATTAACAATCGAATTTTTTGCTGTTGTTGTTGCTCGTTGTTCAGACGATAATAAACTATAATCAATCGTCATTGACTCTGCGCAAAACGGATAGTCGTTATGTAGATCATGTAACGAACTAGGATAGTCTAGATCAACTTCAACAAAATATGAAATATCTTTCGGAAGATTTTTTTCAGTTTCTCTAAGAAATTGATTTGGAGTTATCCAATGAAACCCACCGCAAGGCATTGGCTGTGACATGGCCGACCCATAAAGTTTCACACAGTCCAGATAAATAATGTAACTCGACGGGAGATTTTTTATCATAACTTTTGAGATATTTGTTATTAGCTACTGCATATTTTTTTGTTATAACGCTAATTCCGCCTCTGATGCCTTTTTCAGTAAAGTTAAACATACTGACATCTGTTAAAAGATCTAGTTCTATTTTGCTCGTTTTTAGTAGAGCGTCCCAGGACAACCCTGGAGCAGAATAATACCAACAGGGGTCTAATCCGTAATTTGCATGACTAACCTGACGAAAATTCTCGAAAACATCTGCTAGCAATAATGCATCCGTTTTCAAATATAAATCGTGATAATCGCCAAATGTTTTACAGCCAAATTTATTCCACATATCTTGTGCATATTTATACTCGTCATCTGTAATGTTTTCATTTTTGAGCTGCGAGTAAAATTTATCTTTGTCAGGCAGAGAAGTTTCATTAAATCTGCTCCAATCGTCGAGATACTCGTACGGAAAGATACCTTTTTTTGTCAGATCGACATAGTTTTCACCGAAGCAACTCTTTAGGTTAGCGAAATTGCTACAACCTTTAACGAGCTCATCTAATGATGCTGCCATAAATTGCATACTGTCAATAAAGCGTAATTTGCCGAGCGTCAATGACATATACTTTTCAAAGTTATTTGGAATACATTTTATTACGTTATTTAATTTTGGTTTAGCTTTAATATTTTCATCACCAAAAGCTTCTTCAATGATATGACTGTCATAGCCACGAAAGTTATGTAAAACTATGGGAATAAAATATGGAGCATGAAATTTTAAATTACAACTGTTATGAGCTGCTCTACGATATTGGCCGGTCAAATGACAATGATCTCGCACCTTATCACGAACTCCGTTGGAGTTCACCAGCAACTTTTCACAAATATGACAATTAACTGCCTCATCAAAGTCAAGTTGTTGTTTAGACGTTATTCTCATTGGAGCTGTTTTAAGTAATCTGTTAGAAATTTTATTAACTTCGTCTATTAAATTTTTTAGTAACCACACGGCTGGATTTTCACCTCTATATAACTTTATCGGAGATGAAAATTTATCGCTGGCGCAACAAACTACTTTATAAGCTACTCCGCAGGGAATATGCTGTTGTATTTTTCTGGTACTGGATTTATTCGGATCATTTTTCAGCTCCAGCTACAGGAACGAGTAGACACTCGAAATCGGCGTAAATAACAAAAGGAATATTCAGTTTATGATTATAATTTTTAAATTTTAATATTTTTTTTTTTTCGCTGGGCATAGTTATTTTTTGAACGCTGACACAGTATTTGAGATGCTCCTGCAGTCTTTCATCGCTAGAAAAGCCGTGCAGACATCTATAACAGAAATATTTCTTGTTTTTATTTTTACTGTACTGTCCGCCAACTAGGCCGTTAAAGTTTTTTATCCAACAGTAATGTCCCCGATAAAATAATAAATTGATTGTCTTCTGGAAGCATTTTCTGAGATATATCTCGGGTAAACGTTTTCTTTATCGCCTAGTCCGAAAACATTTACTGAGATACCGTTTTGTTTTTCAAACTTTGGTATATGATTTTCTGCTACTGGAAAGTTGATACCATCAAAATTGAGTTCGTCTTTGTGCGGAAAATACTTGTTAACGCGATCAGAATTTTGTTCTTTTGGAAACATCGCAGAAAGAATAGACCACTGAAAACATCTGTCATCATTATTTTTGACATTTATACAGCATTTTTTGTTCTTAATTTTTTGGGGGAGATCGACGTACAAACTACCGCGAAGCATGTTATATTTTGCAGTGTGAAATAAAACTGCTTTTATCATTTCAAATTTCCAACCTGACCCTGACGAGGTAAATTGTTCTAATTTTTTGTTTATTTCTTCATGTATTTCATCGGCGACCATGGCAATGTTTGTTCCAGTTAATATCTTTCTCGATTTAGCTGTTAAATAGGGTTCCGAAATTTCGCTGTCAAAACTTTTTGTTTCGAAAACTACATCCTCAACTGCGTGTAACTTTGATAAAATCGTATGATATTGGACTATAAGTTTGATACTTTTATGAGCCGCAAGTTCTTGAGCTATAACAGGTTGTAATAGATGAAATAAATTTGTAGAGCTAAAATTTGCTAAAACATTCTGATCATCAAGTTTATAACTGTTATCATAACCTGAAAATGCTGAAGCAATTTTCTCTGATTTGATAATGCTCTTTTTGGCAATGTCTCCCAATTTCAGCATTATATATAGTAATATTACTATATTTAATTGAAATTTTTTTAAATTAAAGATATAAAAACCTTATAGTATAATGACAGAAATCTTGAGATATCTGCCACTGACAGCGGAAGAGCAAGAAACGTATCATATGCACCCAAAGTACAACCTATATGCTGCAAATGCATTAGGTTCTGTTATCAACATATCATCTAAAAAATCTATTGGCATACCAACACCGGCCGGTATGTTAATTTCAGTGAAAGGTGATAATGCAGAAAGAATTGAAATGTTTAGAAAAGATTTTATTTATACTTTGTTTTGCGGTGATATTCCAGAGGGACAGCGAGTATATAGAGCAAATGGAGCAGTTGCTGATGATAATATTGAAAATCTAGGATTACAAGATGAATTTCAACCTCATCCAAAATTTGATCTATATGAGGCAAATGATAAGGGAATTATTCGACATATAAGAACTAAAAAGTTGTTGGAAATTTACATAATAGTGGATATCTTAGTGTGATGGTACGTGGAACAAAAAAACCTAATTTTATTTATTATCTATCGCATCGTTTTATTTATGAAACTTTTCATGGAGTTATTTCAAATAATTTAGTTATCGACCATATTAACAAAATTAAAACAGATAATCGTCTAGAAAACCTAGATCAAGTAACATATCAAGAAAATAGTAGAAGAGGAGATACTGGTGGTAATAATTGTAAAAATCTAAAATCAATTATTTCAATAAACTTAGAAACTGGAGAAGAAATAAAATTTAAATCAATAACAGCATGTGGAAAATATCATAAAATTAACAAAAGATCAGTGAGAGATGTAGCTGACGGCGTACACAAATCGGCAACGTCCAAGCTGACATTTGACAGATTTATCTTTAGATACGATAATTAATAATATTTTCTATATCATTCCGAGAAAGACAATTATGACTAAATTCCATGATATCGTCGCGATTTAATCGTAATGTCATCATTTTATTTGCATCAAGTTTTATTTTATCTGCTGCTGTTAACAAAAATCTATCAGATTCGCCCAATGTTATCATAACATCAACAAAATAAAAACTATGTCCTAGCAAACAAGCTCGAATTGCCTCAGCTAATTCTTTCTTGTTTAGTATATTAACTCGCTGATGATATTTTATTTCCCCGAACATATTATTTATTAATTAGATAAAATATTATTATAATAATGAGTATGATTGAGAGACTGGCTCAGCTATACTCGGAAGATTTTGTTTCAGTTCCTAATGTTACATCAGAAAATATTACCAATGACAGATTTGCTCATTATACTGAAAATGATATTTTGTATAATTATGACGATGACGAAGATGATGTTGTTGTTAGCAAGAAAAATTTAAGCAGACCAACAACTGGGCGATATGATGTTAAGTACCATATTGCCAAAAAAATATTAAAATTTAATTTTAGTGTTGCCGAGCATCAAATATTTTGGCAACTTATAAAGCCCTTTCTAAACGTAAAAATACTCGGACAACAAAGAAATATAAAATACGATTTTATTTTTGTTAAAATATTTAATTTAATGCCGATTGATGATGTGAGAAAATTACATTTAATTTCTTTATGCAAACCAGTAAAATGTAAGTCAGTATTAATAAAATACGAGCAAATTTATAATAATATTATTCAGTCGATGTAATCGCAGTCGATGAAATCGCAGTCGATGAAATCGACCGAGTTGGTACCGAACTAGTAAATTTATCGCTATATCCACGCCATTTGACTAAACTTTTGTTGCCGCGCTTTTTAATAACATTTCAATAACAAATACATCTTATTCTGTTTTCTGAAGTTCTTGTTTGTAAAAACTGCCAGTTATAGGCTCACCTAATAAGTCTTTCAATGAGTATGTAACTGGCATTGTTAAAAGCACTTTATCAACAACAAATACTTCTTCGCTCCAGTTATGAGTATAACCTTTTTCAAATGTTTTTTTCGTCGAGGAAATTCTAGCTTTATCGGCAACTTTAAATTTATGTCTGCGGTACATATTTTCATTAGCTAGTATTGGATTTTTGCAATCGCGTCGTTTGGCGACATTTTAAGGGTTCGGTGTTTCGTGTTATTGTATTCGTCAACAATTTTCTGTAAATTGTCAATATATTTATTCGTATTTTTAGCTGTCAGATACTTATGAAATTTTTCGTTGAGCGTACGATTAAATCTCTCGACAATGACACTTTTCCCCTCATTTCCAGTAACGTATTTTTTAATGTTATTTTGTTCCAAAAACTGCTCAAACTTTTTATTAAAAAACTCTGCTTCATGATCAGTCCAGATTCTGTTTGGTTTTCTTTCTGTAGTTGTTATTATTTGTTTTAGCGCATCAGTCATAGAGGTCCCTGTTTTATCCGAAACTGGAACACTAAACGCGTATTTACTAAAATCATCGACAACATTAAAAAGATATCTTTTATTTTCGTTAAACGGAGCTAGATTTGACATATCAACTAAATCTATCGCCCAGATGTCATCAACTGCATTTGCGACAACTTTACGTCGCGGAAACTTTTTTTTTAGGTCTATGTAGTTCGGCTGCCAGATCATCATACAAGTCTCTACCGAGTCCGAGTTTATATTTTGCTCCAATAAAGCCCTGGACCAGCCTTCGGTCAACACGTTCTCGGATATTTGCAGGTTTCATTTCACGAAGTTCGTCTAACATTACTTTATCGCAGCTGTGTTTATTTTGATCGCTGCCAGGAAGTTCAATATCTCTGTAGCAGATATCATGACGCATTGCTATTGCATCAACTTGATTGTAAGGCTCTTGTCCTGGCAGCGGATTATCATTTTCGTCAAGTTGCTCATCAAGAGGAATATAAGGTCCAGTATATTTATGGCCTGGCAATGTCCAACCGCCTTTTGGTTTCGACAGTTTGCCAATTAATTTATGTATATCTATACCTGTTCCAATTATTTCTCTGTTGTTGAATTTCTGGCAATATGTAACAATTTTATTTTGCTCGAGGCATAAATCTCTATCTCAATCGCAGTCGCATGTCATTATTTATTTATAACTGACAAATTTTTCAGAAAATAATAATTTTATTATAATCTGAAAAAAATTACATTTTTTGTCAAATTCTGACGTTTTTTCGACTATTTTACCTGGGTTTTTTTAGCGATTTTTTGGTTAAATTTCTCGTTTTTTACGGGTCAAAACCCCAGCATTTTTCAATATAAATTTTAGCATTTTTTAAATATTTTCATACAAAAACGAGCAAAATGAACAAAAAATCGACGAACAAAAACAAGAAAAATCAGATAAAATAGAAAAAACATCGAAAAATGAGAAAATTTATATTGAAAAATGCTGGGGTTTTGACCCTAAAACCATTTTCAGATTTATAATATTTGTTTCAGTCGTCTACTAAAATAACGTCAGGGCAGCCCGCTCCGGACAACTTTGCTGTTGGCAAATACATACTTTTTCTTTTTCCACAGATTGCACAAATACTTTTCAGCATTATTCTATTATTTTTTGTTTTTTCTGTTTTTTTCGTCTTTATTTTCTGTTTTAGTTTTACATTTAAGACAATATGTTGACATTGTATATTAGTGAGTTTAGACAAAATTAATTGCAAGCTTTACAAAAATTAATTGCAATCTCATCATTAGCGTAAGAGGGTTGTTTGTCAAATTGCAAAATAAACTTTAAAAAATCTGGATTTTTGGTCATATGTTTAATGAACATTATGCAATAATATCCACAAGCGGAAGTTCCAACTGGCTGAATTTGATTAGACGAATAATTTATTATTTTGTATTTACTCATATATTTTTTTACCGCGTCACTTGGTGGAATTCAGAACGAGTCAAAATAATTGTTATCAAAAACAGCTACCCAATGTGTACCAGATCCGTCATTAAAATCTTGTATATTTATAACACACGATGTCGCTTGCGTTGATGGAATCGCTGTAAGCTCATCTTTGGAATAAACTCCGTGAAAATTTTTTACTTTTTTTAGTTTATCAAGTATATCAAAGTTACTTAACGGAGCCGACTTTGTCGGCCGCGACTTTATCTCCTTGTTCCTGGAAGCATTAGTCCTCGTCCTCGTCCTAACAGACCCGGCAATAGACTTCCCGCTAATCCTGCTAGTAATGGGGCTATTGGAAGAAATCCACGTTGTCGCTGTCGTGTCTTTTTTTTCGTCTTTGTCTTTTTTCGCACCGTTTTTCACTTAGGCATTATATTTAATCTTTAGACAAAAAATTGCTATCAATCTTCATACGAAAATTTTCTTTATTCCGCCGCCACGGACAATACCATTACCTTTAACTGCCATTTCTGTTGCGCCAGATACTGCTCCAGACGCTGCTGCTAGTCCTAATGTACCTAACACTGGCAAAATTTTAGGTAGTAATGTTTTGACTATTACAGATAGTGCCGGACCGAAGAAACCACCTTCCACCGCAATGCGGTGGGACATCGCAGTTATTTGGGCAGCACTTAAATTTAAAACAAAAGGTTTTTTGCGATCGTATTTATTTACTTGATTTTTGGTTAACAACAATTTTGTTAAAGTACCCGCTGCGCTAGGGTTGACCTTTAATGAAACCGGCCTCTGTTTTGCAACAGCAGCTGCTAATTTTCTAACTTGGCCATCAGTTAAATGTATTTCTTTTACAATATATTTTGTCATCTTATATATAACGATTATAGATTAAACTTGAAGTTCTTCAAACTTTGAGTAAAGTGTAAATCACGCTAAACTTGTACTGACATTTTACCTCCGACAGAGTCAATTGTAACAAATCTATCGCTTATCACTAACGCATATACGTATAACTGCGCTGCTGGAAGTGCTTCTAGTGTCCAAGTAATTTCAATATCAGCTGTGCTGTCTACAGCTCGTTCGCTATGTTTACTAACATCAAAATAAAATATTGGATAAAGTGTACGAAATTCCTCTAATGATATCTGAGATCCATCTCCAACGTCCTGATATTTTTGCACTGCGTCGAGCAAATACATGTACGGTCTAGTAATGTTTTTATTAGCGTCATCTGCAAAATTACATTCTATCGCTCGTTCTGGATATTGCTTTGAATTTATTCTAGCATATATTCGTCTAACATCAGCGTTATCAAATATCGCATTATTTTGTTCCTGATTGCCACGTCGATCTTGTCTCAGAAATACAACAAATAATTGACGCGGTAGTTGTTCACTTGATGTTGTAACTCGCCACGTGTAATCGGTGGTATTTGGAACTGCTGTTTGATATATTTTATGTTGCTGAAAATAAATTCTATTGGTATGTTTTTGCAGCATATCATTTAATTCTGCCATTTTAGTGATTGACGGAGTTATTCGTGGCATCCACAACGCAAGTTTGTTTATGACAAATTGTACATCAGCCCCACCAGATCTGAACAAACAATCATTTTGTTCTGCTCGATCTAAAATAAGCGTATGTTTAACTCCACGAAATACTTTATTATAGTCCCTGCAAAAGCCAAATATTGTACTTAACGGCAGCATCATTGTAATTTGACGTGATGCATCTGTAAGTGCCTTTCTCTTAGCATAACCATCATTGTAACGTCTATTTTTTACGCTAATTGCGTTATTAATCAAAGCTAACATTGCAGTACCGTCAGCAGCCGCAGCTGGTGGTGCTAGACCAAGATTATTACAAGCAGCAATAAGCGAAACTCTTGTAGCGTTGCATCAGCAGCTGCACCTGGTGCGGCTATACCAAAATTAGCAGCATTAGCAATAAGAAAATCTCTTTCATTTGCAGCGCTTGCAGCAGCATCAGCTCCAGCGGCCAATGCTGTTCTTAAAATAAATTCATTTATCACAGGAATTATTGATCCAGCTCCAGTATCTTTAAACCACATCATATTAGTTGCAGTTGACCTGGAGTAATCATCGGAAAACGAAATAATATTTAAGATTGTACTTGCAACTTGTAAGTGACCTGAAATATCTTCAACAGTTTGATTGGCCAGCTGATATCGAGCACTTTTAAATAAACACCAACCATTATTTATAAGAGCTACTTGTGCATCAGCTGCGATTGCGGCAGGTGGAACAGCCACTGCCATAATCTGATCACGAACTTCCAACATTGCTTTGTGAGGCAGCAGAAATACATCCTCGTCTCTAGTATTAAATGTTCTGACGCCAGCCTTATTAGGCTCGTTAGAATTTTCATCAAGATATTCAACATATTCAAACTCTGTTACTGTGTCGTCTGTGTCATAAATTTCTGCTAAATCGAGATAATTTTTTGCAGACATTTTTTTTTATTTATTAGGTTACACAAAATTATTGCGGCGCTGTTACTTTAGATATTAAATTTTGTATAATTTGCTCGCCTTTTGGTGATAAAAGCTTTTTTGTTGTTTTTATCATTGCGCGTTGAGTTTCTTTTGTTGGTGCGATTACATAAATAACTTCTTTTATCGTAGGTAATCCACGTTGCGGTGCGCCTTTTATTTTATCAGATATTTTTTGTCCCACAGCAGTTCCAGCAGCAGATGCAGCTCCAGTTGCAAAAGCTTTTGATGCGTCAAGTGCAGTTGGCGCAACTTTACGAGCTAGTCCTGGAATATTTTCAATAATTTTAGTAAATATATTTCCCAAAATCCTCCTGCTATTTTTCTTCTTCTATAAATTTTTTTCTGTTTCATTATATCTGAGGTTGTATAATTTTGCCGTCTTACTGTTGTTCACGCAAGTGCAGGTAATAAGTGACAATTTCATTATTCAAATCTAACTGTCTTCCAGATTGATCTGTCAATTGCATATTTACTTGTTATTGGATTTTCAACGTTTAGCGGATAATAAATAATATGACGCGGACTGATTTGCATCAGAGAACCAGGTGGAACGTCTGGTGAAAAACTGTATATCGTTTGTCCTTTGCTGCCTTTAGCTGAATAAGAACCAGATGCAATAGAGCAATTTATCAGTATTGTGTTTACTTCAGTTATATTTACTGGTTTTTCACCTTCACACGTTAAGGGATTATCACGATCAAGAGCAGGATATAAATGATTATAAAATCCTATCAGTGGTGCGATACTTATTTGCGATACAAGACTAACTATTACATCTTTTAATTTCATTCTTGCGCGTAACGTATTATAATTTGGTGTAAGCTCAAAATTATCAGCGATACCTCCATTTTTTGTTATAAGTTCTTTTATTATTTTATTTAGATCAGTAATATTATAGGCTCCTTGTGGAATTTTAATTGTTTTCCACGCGACAAATGGTGGAGTACGTATAGGAACACTAAATGCAAATTCATCGTTTACTCCAGTTTTAATGTTTGCCATAGCATTCCAACAAGTGCAAGAAATAAGTCCAATTTCGTATTGTTTTTCACGATCTAGTTCTATTGGCGGAATATACTTTACTGAAAAATTTGCGCTATCTTTATCAGATTGACTAGAATCTAGTAACAATGTTGCTGACATTTATTATTATATTTTTATAAAATTAAGTCGCCGCTATTAAGTCGCGGTGTAAAGTTTCGTATTCGTCAGATGTTAATAAATTTTTCGATCTCAAATTATCAAGTATGTCAATAATTTCATTGTCAATTTCAACACCAACATTTCCAGCTTCTTTTGATGATATCAATAGCATTAATCTGCCAATCATTTCAGTAACTGATGCGAATATTCTAACTCCTGTTCCTGTTTTTTCTCCTCTATATTTTTCTACACGATTTTTATCTAATGTAAAAAATTTCCTTTTAAAATTCCAACCCGTACCAAAAGGTTTTTTTTTTCTACTGTTTTCTGCTGTTTTTCCAATCATTGTAGCGATAAGACCATATCTTATTCTATCATTAAGTTGAAGCATATCTTCTGTTTTTATAACCGTGTTCAACTCATTTTTAGCAGTAGCTCCGTCAATCGTTATTGCACTTAAATCATCAGTCAATTTATCATATTCTGCATCGGTCCATTTACTTATATTATCAAGATCATTTATACTTTCTTTCTCTAAAAATTCATTATATTCATCCTCTGTTATCTCATCATTTACTTTTTTTTTATAAAAAAAAGTCTTTGATCTCCAACTTCCATAAACTTTACAGTCAAGTCGCCAACTCTTTTTTGCTCCTCTTTAATATCTTTTATTTCTCCTGATAAATTTTTTATAATATTTTTAATTTCTTGTGTTGTTAATTCTGCTAATCTTCGTTCAAGTTCCAGCGGATTATTAATTAGCCGATCTAGTACAGCTTGTCTATTAACCGGATCAGCTATATTTGCTACAAATGCCTCAGCTAATCTTCTTTTTTCTTCTTCAGATCTCTCAATAATTCTTCCAGCAGCTGCTTCTTGTTGTTCTTTAACTAGTCCGAGTAAACCTTTTTCCTGTAGTCGCTTAAGTTCTTCTTCCGATAGTTGACTAGTTTCAGGTTGTTTTCCAAGTAAAGCTTCAGTAACTGTTTTGAGAATTGTGGCTGCTTTTTCTGCTGCAGCAACTTGACCACGTCGTGCTTGCTGTACTTGCTGTTTAAATTGTGCTTGAGATTGTGCAATTCTTTTTAGATTTTCTATATGTTTTCTATACTTTGCTTGTTTTTCCATTAATTATATACTATTTTCTATAAAAATTACTGTAAATATGTTTCAATACAACATCGAAACATTTTACTCTTATCATTTGTTAATTTATCAAACAAAAAAAGGTCATATTTATTTGCCGTTGCTTGACGATATAGTTCAATAAATTTATCTTTTGTTACATCACCGCATTGTTCGTTCGCGATATTTCTAACGTCAATATTGTCAAGTCCTGGAAATAATATAAAACAACCAGTATTTTGCCTAATAAATCTGTCAACATTATAATATCCTTTAGCGAGATAAATAGAATTACATTTCTTATTACGTGATAATGAAAAATACGATCTGATTTTATTCATTTCTTCGTTGTTTAGCGGAATATCATCAAAAACAACTATCTTGTGTTCGGAGGAATCAAGTTGATTAATTGGAATAAGTTCTTCTGGTTGTCTGATAATAAAAAAATCTTCGCCAGCCTCAAGATCATCACGAAGTTGTCATTATAATTGCTAAGCAGCTCGTACTTATCCTGCTGTGGATTAATTGTATAAATATAAACGCGATCGTAGTTAAAATTATCTCCGAGAAGTAAATTCATAAGCAAGTTTGTTTTGCCCGATCCAGTTCTACCAACAATAAGATAATGACAATCTGGAAGCTCATTGTTATGTTTATGTTTCACCAAACGTTCTGTATCAAAATTTAATATAGACGATTTTGCCATTATTGTTATACAATTGTATGCTATATAATTTTGTCAACAGTAAATAAATAATGAGTTTTTATTCAAAATTTGGAACATTAGTAGGAGATTCAACAGCTGAAAGTACAAAAATAACAGACGGCAAGGTTGATTTATCAGGCTATCTAAAAAAATCCGGCGACACAATGACGGGAAACTTGTTTATGTCAAGTCAACGAGTATTAGAGTTAGAAACAGATTACACAAGCCGTTAGTTATGCACAACTTAAATTAGTCGACGATAATAAACTAGATAAATCTGGTGGAACTTTAAGCGGTAACTTAGATATGTCAGGAAAAAAAAATTATAAATTTGGAGACCAGGTATCCGCCAGCAAACTTAAATCAAACTCAAGCGGTAAGTTATTTGCAGTTAAAGTAAGTTGATGATAACAAACTTGATAAAATAGGTGGGACAGTTACAGGTAATATTATCATGTCGGGAAAAAAAATTACATACGTTGGAGATCCAACTGCAGAATCAGATGCAGCAACAAAAAAATACGTCGACGATCAAGAATCTAAGTATGTGTTAGTCAACGGTGGTATAATGCGCGCATTCCTCAACATGAACAATAATGGTATTAATAATCTTAGAACACCAGAATCAGATTTTGATGCAGCAACAAAGAAATACGTCGACGATAGCGATACTAAGATCGCTAGTAATCAAGTAAACGGCAATAAAAACAGTTAATGATGAAATTAACGCATTCAAAACTGATTTTTCCAATCACGTACAAACGTTCCTAAATTTTCGTAGAAATGCAAACAGATCTATTAATGAATTTTTTGGAACTCCACCAACTGTTGATATTAAACTCGTTGACATTAACACAAAACTAAACGACATTATTAACGGAATACCTAATATCATTGAAAAAACGAATCTGATTAAAATTCCTCACAAGCAGATCATCAATGTGGTATACACAGTAGCATCAGGATCAGCAACATGGACGCCGCAAAATAACATCATCAAACATACTGCAGAGGTCACTGGTGTCTATAGGCTGTCTATATTTAGCGGTGTAAAATTTAGTATATTTACAACATATCTATGGCGTCATTCAACCGATGATTTTTCTGGAACTGTATCTTTAGTGTTAAATAAAGATGCCGAAGAAATATTTCTACTGGAACCATCTGATAAAAAATTAACCGAAACGCCCTACTGGTGGTGTCTGGAATTTGTCGCTGAAACACCTCGTTTAAGTTAATTATAATAAATCAAACTCAGGGACTGACACTATTGTATAAAATATGTAAACAAATATTATATAAATGAAAAAACATATAGTTGGTTTTAATCATATTTCAGAAAACATTCCAAAACAAGATGTGGACGCTCTAATGCAATATTATAAATATTATCATAAAAACTTTGGTGCGTGAAAAAATGTTACAAATACTATACCAAAATACTTCGAGTGATATCATATTTACCGTTGTTAATGACTAGCTCTGGTATAATTTCAAGTGGCGCATCATTAAATCCGTTTTTGTTAATAATATCTGGTGTCGGTGTTTCTCTTGCAACAGCGTGTAAAAAATTGAACCTCGTCTTGCGACTAAAAAAAATGCTTGCAAAACAGCAAGTATCACTTATAAAAAATTACTTGATTAGATACGATCTTATTTGAGGGGTATAAAATATGATATGGATGATTTAATACGCGAGTTTCGTATCATTGACAGTATGTTAACAGATATTCTGCCAATGAGAGTTAGCAGGTATGAAAAAGATTATAATAAAATATGGGTTACAACAATAGATGTTTAAATTTCTATAGCTTTAGAAATATCGTAATCAAATAATATGTCGACCATATTATCAATAAATGTCATCACATCATCTGCCCAACCCGCTATTCTCACATCATTTTCAGTCGCGAATAACCATACCGATCCATATTTTGGTGATATATGATAACCTACTTTTTTAATACAATCGCTTATTATTTTAGGTTTTATACCAGTATAACCTGACGCTGATTTGATTGAATTAAATCTCTTACAAAATCTGTTTGTCAGATCAAATCCAACATGTCGGATTGGATGACAGAAGGACATTATATATAATATTTTATTGTTTAATATGACATTTTCTAACAATACTATTTTGGCTAATAAGTATAAGAGACTGTCATAGTAGTATGAATAGATGATCTAATCCTATCTCAGAAACCCTCACCCCTACACTTACTGTCGAAAAGTCATCATTTTGAGCTAAAAAGGGCTGCTGATAAAAATGTTAACGTACAACGTTTTGAGGGGCAAAAGGGTCTCTGAGAGAAAATCATCAATTTACTTCTACTACTGATAATTACAAGCCCTATACGAAATTCATTTACATATTTGCCTGAATCGGTAAAGAGCAAACATTCTTGGATGAACGTGAAAAATTCAGATGATTTATTGTTCTTTCATGCCGTAGAAGTTTTGTTAATTCCACTAAATAATGATTAGGTGGTCAATTACAATACAACTTGTCAATGAATAGATACAGGTACTTGTTCAATAAACGCCACAGAGATAGAAAATTATTTTAATGCATCCATAAATATTTAGGAAATAGTGAAAGGGAGAGACATCAGTATGGTCGTCAACATAGCTGAGAACAACTGCATTAAACCCATTCGAATAACTGAGACATAGAAAGTCGTACATATTGACTATATTCAAGTATGTCGTTTCGACACCTGTCCTCCTGATAAGATTGAAAAAAAATGTGGGGGTACCATTTCATTGGGATAAAAGATTTATTTAAATGGTGTTTCACAGATATATACTTATCATGGACATAACAATATAAATAAATCATCGCTGATGTTTTGCAATACACAAGAAAGGTTACCAGAACACCAAACAGTTTTTTATTGTATACAACTCGATAGATATAATGCATAAAAAAGCTCAGTTGCAATATTCAGAAATTATCAGCATCAGTTACAAGTTCAGTACTGTATGTTGTTTATTGTCATTTGCAAAGTGTCAATGTACCATACAAGTGCGATAGTGCTAACACAATATACCATATAAGTGTGATAGTGCTAACACAATGTACCATACAACTGTGATAGTGCTAACACAATGTACCATACAACTGTGATAGTACTAACACAATGTACCCTACAAGTGTGAAAGTACTAACACATTCCATTGTAGTTTTGTTTGTGCTCAAGTCAGGTCATAAATCTTACAGACCAATCATTTACGTTGGTACTGGATGCGTTCAAGGGTCTTACAACTGGTTGAATAGGATCATATAAATAGTGAAAATAAATTAGGTCGATAAATGCAAAACCTTTGGAGTTGAATGTGGATGACGGAAAACATTAACTCACCAAATTCATGTCATATCTACGAGACGACAAATATTCAAAGACATATTAGTAATCATGATACTTTACAGGTAAGCATAGAGCGGTTTTCCATATCGAATGTAATTTGCCTTTCGGATGCCCAAAATGTATTTATTTACAACCTGTTCGGTTATGATCAATTTATCCAGATGAACAGATCCTGGACAATGATGCGATTTGTATTTCTTAGTTGATAGGTTCATGAAGGTCGGCATGGAAATAACCGTGATAAGATGACTAGATTTGCCTATAGCTTTCGGTTCAAACCTTTATAGCAGTTTATTAAGAATTTAAAAGAGGATAAGTTAGTTGAGACATTGAAATAGTTTCAAAGTATGAAACCTAAATTTCAATAAAAGGGCATTCACGCATGCGAATAAATGGGTAACTCTGACGGAGCTAATGAAAAATCTACAAGAACCAAATGAAAGTTGTACTTATCACTTACAGATTCAAACATATCAAATGACGATTTACGGTAAATGATGTGATGTTACAATTCAGCTTGAAACATTATCTCATCTACACGAGTATTTTGTGAGAAAGTTGCTTTTAATACCATATTTCATTTTAAATACATGGTAAAGTATAAGTTAGGCCATGTGAACTGTTACAGCACACCTGGGATAGCCGATGATGAGAATTTAAAGATAATGGGTATTAAAAAATTACGGAGGGTTTAATGAGTCAAAACAAGCATCAAGTATCTTGTGCCTCAACCAGGAATCTGTAAGGATGTGGGATTAACCAATACATGCCGGTAAATAACTTTGGGATAAAAATGACGTACGTGTTAGATTAGAGGTAACAAATCTACTTGAAATAATTCGTAATAGTAATACTGGCTGGATAATAATAGTAGACATGGAAATTCCACGAAACCTTAAAATCGTTCCTTCGTAGCGGAAAAACTTGTATCAGACAAATATTTTTTTTGTCTCCCATTATACAAGAAAATGATTGATGATTGCAAGAGTACAAAACTAAACAGTGGCAAAGTCATTGTGCACATTTGAAGAAAATAAATACGTATGTGATACATTACATAAAAATAGTGCTTTACGCGCAATTGAGACTACAACTAAGAAAGAACAGCAACCTTGGTTCCTACATAAAACTGAATAAAATTTTGAGACGAATGCTAATAGTTTTTATAAATGCTTTTTCAAAAAACATTAATGTATAACGCTGTCATCGGCGAACAGATAGAAAATTTAAGAAAGAATTTAAGAAACAGAAGAACAGTGAAAATATACTTGATATATAATTTCCAGAAAAACAATTATTGACGATGACTTGGTGGTAGTCAGTCTGAAACACACTGAAATCGTTATGACGAAAACAATTTACGGTGGCTTCACTGTGCAAGAGCTATCCAAAATAGTTGATGAATTCAATACAAGTAAAAAAAACAAATATGGTAATAGAATGAGATAGAATGAAACTACCCGTGACTGCTACAGATTCATGATACATTCATGCTGAGACAGAAAACATTTACAGCGATCTGAAAGTGAAATCAAATTTTACGACACTAGTGACTATGCAAAGTGAACATCAAATTTTACGACACTGGTGACCATCCAAAGTGAACATCAAATTTTACGATACTAGTGACTATCGAAAGTGAACATCAATTTAACGACACTAGTGACTATCCAAATGATAATTTGTTTTGTTTACTACAAAAAAAGATACCTGGCGTTTTCAAAGATAAACTATCTGGCATTCCAATTAGAGAATTGTGTGGGTTATTATCAAAACTTAATTCACTCAAAATGGACAAGATGAAATGGAAGTTTGCAAAGATAAAAGAAATGTTGTATCAAAAAGAATTTGAATTCGAGATAAACAAATATTACTTATATAATCACAAGGAAAAACACACCAGCAGACGAATTTACTGAAGGCGCACAATCACCACGTGAATAAAATCAACCTGAACAAAGTAGCATTGTCTACGCATTGTATGAACTGTTTTAGTTGACAACGCATCCATGTCCTGAAAATGACAAGTTTGTCCCTTTTGTTCTGTTTCAACGTATTTATAATTATTCATTTCATTTTGTACCGCATGACACGGTTCTCTTCAAACACTGTTTCGTCTCCTGTTTATTCCTTACTAAAGAAGACGTTCAGAAAACGTGTTTTCTCAAAAATCTTTGGTCACAGAGCTGTACATCTGCACGATATCCCATACTGATTTTTCAAAATGACTACCACAAAATAAAATCTAGTCTGATTAATCGCTCTCCAGTTTACGTCATGATTCTCAGTCATCAGTTAGAAAGAATGTATTCTTTTTTGGGACATAATCATGCAGTTACACGAGCCACTTATCTCATTTATCCTCAGGATCTATCATATCACTGTCATCTTTTCATCTTTTAGTAATACTTTCGAGTGTAAGTCTTGTTGCACAAAAAAGAAGTATACAAATGATAACGATGTAATAAAAACGCATGTATATTCAGACTTCATAGGATTTAGTGTAAACATTGCTTTACCGCAATCAGTCATTCCACGAATTATAACATTCAGAGGTTCTTTAAAATACATTTATCTCAATGTAAAATCGACGCTATTGATTGATGCTTAAAATATAATTGTTTTACGTTGATTGTTTTGCACGTTAGTCTGAGTATCACACATAAATGGACATATTATAAGCATTTACATTTTTCTTCTGTTCATTTTAAAGTGGAAAATTGCTGTTCATTGGGAAATCTAAGACCGCTACCATGTAATCTGTTAACGCGTGCATTTCTCACATCAAGTCAGATACAATGATTTTTAGCATAAATATTGTTAGAACTTACATCACCAATTTGCGTGTGATTTTGTTGTTAATCAGATACGTACTTTGTGACTTCTGTTAATGGTTGTATCAATTTAAAACACTGGGAACAAATCTACAGTAACTGAGAATTGTTCTGTGAACTGATTTCAGAAACCTTTTTTCGACAACTTTTCCCACAAGTTTTAACAGTATCAAACCACCCTTCAAGGCAATTCTCCGTCAAGTTCACAAAAGGTCTGTTTTATTCATTTTATTACATTTTGATTATATTTTGGTTACATTTTGATTACAATTTTGTTACATTTTGATTACACCTTGATTACATTTTGGTTACATAGGTTATATTTTGATTACATTTTCTGAATTACTTTAATTCAACAAAACGTGATGGAGCTATATGTCTGTCCATAAATATTATCTAATTTATTGAGAGAAATTTCAGTTCTTAGAATTAAAACGTCCAAAACATTGTTAAGAATAATTATTAACGCAGTTATCTCTTTTCATCAGTATAAAAAATGTAAGTGTATTACTTGGACCTCACTCTTAAATTAATGTCGCTCTAGTACTCTTTGTTATTATCAAAATTGTGAAGTAATGCAAGCCTGTCATTAGTTTAGTGATATTTTGTTATTATCAATTTGCTCTTTGTATGTTCTAATTATATCAAACAGCGAAATATTATTTACACCATTTCCGTGTTCAGTTCAGTTCAAAATGTTTCTATGTTTATGTCTATTTTGGTTTTAATTGTATCTTTCAACCACTTATTGCGAGACTTTTTGTTTTATCTACTTCAGTTTTAATACATCTGTATCTACTGTCTATGTTTTTTGGTTCATTTAATCTTCTTACCTTTTCATCAATACTGTCTTGCACTACACTCATATATTCTTAATAAGTTCTTCTTCAGCATATTCATTTGAATTTGTTTTAGATTCTTAAACCTCAGTATGTAGTTTGCTGTAAAATTTTTGAATTTAACATATCTGGATGTGAATCACTGTTTAAACGTATAATGTTGGCCTACTTCTTATCAAATGGTACCTTAAACACATATATTCATAAACATCATGTTAAATTCCCATAGCGTGCTATACCCTACCAAACAGAATGTTAAATTCATATTGACCCCATACCTTCCCAAACGCAATTATTCCCATAAGCCCTAGAGTTTCCCAAACATAATAATAATTTCCCATAAGCTCCATAGTGACCCAAACGTAATGTTTAATTTTTACCGACCTCCATTGTAATTCATCCGTATTAAAATTCCATTGATCCCATATTGACTATGATATTTAATTTCAGTTCCCCTCTAAAATGTTAAATTCCATTCACCCCATAGTGACGCATAATGTTAATTTTCCCATTTGACCCATTGTTACGTATCGGCTCGTTCAAAGTAACACAAAGAAAGAGTGAAGACAACAAGCTTTGTAAATTTTAACAAAAATAAAATTTATTTCCCTAGAAAACACGGTAAAAAGGTAAATAGATGAAACAAGACTTACGATTTACGAAGAGGATCCAAAAATATGTTCTAAATTTGTGAAAACACATAAGTCCTGTGAATAAACAGTTCTAAATTGATACAGTCTGAATCTCAGTTCCGATCCAAGATGGCGGATGATGACGCCAGACGAAGGCTAACACAGAATGTCCAGAATTTTCACTGTAAAGCACAATTTGTATTGTTCTGTTCCGATTTAGAAATAATTTCATCAAATGTCTTTGTCTAAAGCCAGTAGTGTTGTTCTCCAGGGAAAATAATTATTTAGAAAGTAGATGAAATACAGCTACCACCACTAACAACACACATGTTGTTCCTCGTACGAATGCGCAACTCTTTCCAGCACAGAAATATCTTTCTTAAGGTATTATAAACTCTGTAAGATGTTATGATGTGACTCTGAACCACGACTGACTACGATTACGACTCTGACCAAAAATTTCTTACAGGTAACTGAGCATTTAAAACAAGCTAATGCGTCATTACATGTACACACGCATGAAGGACACGTGTGATTTCGAAATCACTACAATGCGTAAACAAGTATTATTTTGAAATAACGTGGTCACAGCCAATCATTTACATAGCTCTTTCTCACTGTTTACTTGATACGAAAAACCGTCATGCAAAAATCGTGCTTACACGAGTCACATTTACGTTTTAAATAAATATGATGTTTCTAACAAACTATTAGACCTTGCTAACATAATCATCACCATAATAATAATAATAATAATAATAATAACATTTAGTGGTATAAAAAAATAAAAATGAAACAAATTAGAAGAATTTAAATTTTAACATATATGTAATTTGACTACAGGGTCGTAACACCCATAATGTTAAATTTCTTTAATCCCCATATTAACACCAAAGTAATATTATATCCCATTAGAATAACTGTGAACTCTGTAATAGGTCCCCATAGTGTGCCAAACGTTTAATTTTAATTCATATCAGACCTTATAATGTCCAATAGGCCCTGATGGTGTCCGTCAAAACCACTTACCATCAACAGTACCATACCTCTTCTACTTTGCAACGGCTTCACGGTTAATTTATCTAGTAACAAATTACTTAAAGAAACATTTGTAACGGAAAAATTAGCGGAACCAAAGCCCCAAAATAGCAAACAGTTAATTTTATTCTTCTATTTATCTTGCATCGTGCAATGCACGCATTCTTTGCACATCTGTTTCTGTAAGTTTCTCCAAGATGAAACTTTCTTCTAACGCTTCTCCTGTCTCGTTCTCGTATCTCTTTCTCTTTCAATTTCTTCTCTTTCTCCATGTCTTTTGTTTCTGTATTCATTTTGCCTGATCACGTTGTCTTTTCTTCTCCCTTGTATTGGTTGTAATCGTTGTCGAATAAAACAAACTCTATATGATTGTTAACATTTTTACTGCTGGCTTTCCTTATCGTTTCATTGATACCATCCAGCTTGGTGATGACAGATATTACTATTTTATCATGTTTTCAAATTTTGACCTTAATAGATGTTGCAACAATACTTTTGTAATGCAGTGTGAAAGGTATGGAAGAAAGGGCCACCAAATTCTCTAGGAAACAGATATACTAATCA